>OU538793.1:13045000-13077891 GCA_912999815.1 Campaea margaritaria
TAGGTTAGGTTAGGTTAGGTTAGGTTAGGTTAGGTTAGGTTAGGTTAGGTTAGGTTAGGTTAGGTTAGGTTAGGTTAGGTTAGGTTAGGTTAGGTTAGGTTAGGTTAGGTTAGGTTAGGTTAGGTTAGGTTAGGTTAGGTTAGGTTAGGTTAGGTTAGGTTAGGTTAGGTTAGGTTAGGTTAGGTTAGGTTAGGTTAGGTTAGGTTAGGTTAGGTTAGGTTAGGTTAGGTTAGGTTAGGTTAGGTTAGGTTAGGTTAGGTTAGGTTAGGTTAGGTTAGGTTAGGTTAGGTTAGGTTAGGTTAGGTTAGGTTAGGTTAGGTTAGGTTAGGTTAGGTTAGGTTAGGTTAGGTTAGGTTAGGTTAGGTTAGGTTAGGTTAGGTTAGGTTAGGTTAGGTTAGGTTAGGTTAGGTTAGGTTAGGTTAGGTTAGGTTAGGTTAGGTTAGGTTAGGTTAGGTTGGGCGGGTCTGGGTTCATCCATCACTAGATGCCTGAATCCAGGCCTTCCTCATTCACCCCGTGGTGAGTGGGGAGGCGTCGGCTTTGGGAAGGAGCGCAGGTCGCTAAGATCTCCCAAGGCAAGTCCGGGGTCATCCTTCACGTGGTTGCTGCCTGTTCTTGGTCTAATCCCCTCTGGAATAGACGTAACTGAAACCCCGGGCGCCGCGGTCTCGGTCGCGGGTCCCTCTATCGTGTTTACACGGTATAGGGGCCCGCGGACGAGATAGAACGGGATGAAGGTTCTCGCAAAGCTTTTGCTTTGCGGGGGCCCCATCCCGGATCATCCTCATCCCCATTACCATCATCTTCATCCCTCACCCCCATTCTCATCCTCATTTCTTTTAGGTATATGTTTTCTTCTTTCTTTCCTATTTATTTGTTGTATGTTCCTTCTTATTTGTTTTGTTGTTTTGTATGTGTTCTTTTCTCTCTTTTCTTGTTCTCACCTTCATTCTTCTTTTCACCTAATCCTACGGTCCCGGTGCCCGCCTATGGGATGCATGGCCGGGGGGTAGACCCGGTCCCAAGGGCACCAACCCCAGGCCGTCACGCCTTAAAACTGTAACATTATGACGAGTTGCAAAAAAGATACATTACCCCAGGAAGGTACCGCCACTTTCAGTGGCGGAGAATCCTTCACCGGCTCTCCCGAGCCGGTCTGCCCCTCGTATTCTGGGGGGGGCAACAACCGTTATAAGAGCCTCGGCTCTTCTGACCCACGCAAGACAATGGACACCGATTTCTCCGCTAACGCGGAAGTAAAGGAGACTCTCGCCGACCGCCTCCGTAGTAGCACGAGGGCGGATAAGGCGAAGACCAGGAGAGAGGCACGCGTCGTGCTGCCGCGCTGCCCCACACCCTCCTCGGCGTGGATGGCCGACCTCTCCGACACGGAGTCGGAGGTCAGCCTCGGCCCACCCGAGGGGAAGGGAGAAAAACGCCTGAGAGACTCCGACGATACCGACTCTGAGGCCAGTGGCCTGACGTTGGAGTCGGAGAGAGCTGGCGGGGAGAGAAAGAGGCGGCCCGGAAGGTCGGGCTCGGTCTCCTCTTATGACGGTGACCGAATAAGGCCGGAGTCGCCGTTGCCGGGGACGCCAACCTTCATCCGCGTGGCGGAGCTCCGCAAGGAGAAAAGGGCGGCCATGTTGAGGCAGAAGGAGGAGCGCCTCGAGGGCATGGCCAAGGAGGCCTCCGTGTCCAGGGCGGCCCTGGGGCTGGACACGAGCGACCCCCGAACAGCCGCTGCCCTCCACCAGAGGGTCGTGGACGACGTTGGCGTCATCATGGAGATGGCGACCAAGTCCACGAACCTCAAGGGCACGGTTGTTCGGGCGCTGAAAGAGTCGGCGGCCTCAATCCAAGTCGCGGTGGAGGCTCTACGCAACCGGACCACTACCCAAGAGACGGCCAAACTGCAGGCGGAGAACGCCCGCCTGCAGCGGGACCTGGTCGAGCTCCGCAGGGAACTGGCGGACCTCAGGACGGAGTTCCGAAGGGAAAAGGCGGAGGCGATCAGGGGTTCCGCCCCCCCGCCCCCCCGCCAAGCCTCCTCCGAGAGGGCAGAGAAGACACGCGGAAGAAAAAGTGAGGAACAACTGACGCGCTCCATCATGCTGCAGGTGGGCAGCATGATGGGCGCGCGGCTAAAGGAATTGGAGGAGCGCCTCCTACCCGGAAAGCGGCTTCGCCCTCCGCTGGCGACGGACAGGGCGAGCCCTGTCGCCGCGGCGGACCTCCCACCCGGGACCGAGCCCTCGCTTCCGGGGGCGACTGCCCCAGAGCCCACACCGGCCGGGCCCCGAAAACTCGGGCCCAAGAAGAAAAAGAAGGGGAAGGGCAAAGAGGCCAATGCAGCTGGCGCAGCCCCCCCAACCCAAAAGAAGGCGGCCCCCCGCCCTCTCCCGTCGGCACCTTTGTCCACGGGCGAGCTGTGGTCGACGGTAACAAAGCGGGGCGCCAAGTCGGTGGCCCCCCCGGCACCGGGCGGCACCAAGGCTGCAAAGGCCGCAAAGCCCCGCAGCCGGCCGGCGCCGGAGAAGCTGCGCCCCCCTCAGTCCTCGGCTGTGGTGATCACGCTACAGCCGGGGGCCCTGGAGAAGGGAATCACCTACGCGAAGGTCCTGTCAGAGGCCAGGTCCAAGGTCGACCTGGCCTCCTGCGACATCCGCACGGGCCTTCGCTTCAGGAAGGCGGTCACAGGGGGATGCATCCTGGAGCTTCCAGGGGCAACGAGCGGCGACAAGGCGGATAGCTTCGCCAACAAGCTCAGAGAGGTGCTGGATCCGGAGGCGGTGAGGGTGTCCAGGCCCGAGAAATGCGCGGACCTGCGCATCTCGGGCTTGGACGAGTCCACCGCCGTCGCGGAGGTTGTCGCCGCCGTTGCCAGGGGAGGTGCGTGCCCTGTGGCCGCAGTCAAAGCAGGGGAGCCGCGGAGAGATCCTCGGGGCAGCTGCACCACGTGGGTGCGCTGCCCGATCGCCGCGGCCAAGAAACTGGCAGAAGGAAAGCGCCTCGTGATCGGGTGGACGTCGGCCCAGGTGCGGCTGCTCGAGCCTCGGCCGATGCAGTGCTACCGATGCCTGCACAAGGGACACGTGCAGGCTAGGTGCACTGCAGAGGTTGACCGCAGCGATGAGTGTTACCGCTGCGGTCAACCCGGCCACAAGGCCTCCAGGTGTCCCGCGGCTGCGCCGAGATGCTCGCTCTGCGCAGCCGCAAACAAACCGGCGGAGCACAGGGTGGGAAGCAGGAACTGCTCCCCACCCCAGCCCAAACCACCTCGAGCTCCCACGGCGCAGCCGTCGAGCAGCCCCCCAGTCCAGGGGGGCGCGAAGAAGAAGCCAACCGCACCACCATCGCCCAGCCCCCCAGCCCAGGGGGGTGAAGATATGGACACCGGCCCCCAGGAGGCCGCCAGCCAACCCGCCAGCGCGCAGGAGACTCCACTCCTGCGCCAAATGGCGGAGTGGCTGACCAACGGTGGGCGTTAAAACACCCACCTTACCACGCGCCGGCTGCCCTAACTACGCAGGGCAGTCCTGCATACCGCAGTGGGTGACAGGAGGCTGGAGGGCCGTTAGACCCTCCTCCACCCTCCTCTTCAGAGGCCAGGGCGGCGGACCCGGGGGGGATCCGTCGCCCAGTCACATGCCTCGAGGCGGCGCGCGCGGTGTTCCGCGCGCCCCTCAAGGGTCGACGGGGTGGAACCACTCCCCCACCCCGTCACAGGGACGAAGTCCTTCTAAGGACTTGCGCTGCCGGGGCCGCGATAGCATACGGAATCGTGATCTCGTAGCCCCGGCAACTTCGGCGCTCCCGGTGAACACCCGTTGGGTTTTAGTCAGTAGGAGTCTGACATAACCACCCGGCCGCCCCCCGTAAGGCTGGGTGGTATCCATGATGGATTTCCCAACGTAAAAAAAAAAAAAAAAAAAAAAAAAAAAAGGTTAGGTTAGGTTAGGTTAGGTTAGGTTAGGTTAGGTTAGGTTGGGCGGGTCTGGGTTCATCCATCACTAGATGCCTGAATCCAGGCCTTCCTCATTCACCCCGTGGTGAGTGGGGAGGCGTCGGCTTTGGGAAGGAGCGCAGGTCGCTAAGATCTCCCAAGGCAAGTCCGGGGTCATCCTTCACGTGGTTGCTGCCTGTTCTTGGTCTAATCCCCTCTGGAATAGACGTAACTGAAACCCCGGGCGCCGCGGTCTCGGTCGCGGGTCCCTCTATCGTGTTCACACGGTATAGGGGCTCGCGGACGAGATAGAACGGGATGAAGGTTTTCGCAAAGCTTTTGCTTTGCGGGGGCCCCATCCCGGATCATCCTCATCATCACCATCACCATCACCCATCACCATCACCATCATCATCACCATCATCATTCCCATGTGTGTTTTTTCTAGGTTAATGTGTGCTTTCTTCTTTCTTTCTTTGTTTGTTTGTTTGTTTGTTGTTGTTGTTTCTTCGTATGTTTGTTGTCTTGAGTGTTGATTGTTTGTTTGTTGTTGTTGTTTGTGTGCTTGTTCTCTTCTTTCCTTGTTTTGTTTTGTTTGTGTTCTTGTTTGTTTGTCGTGTGTGCTTGTTTCACCTTCATTCGTGGTGTTGCCAAATCCTACGGTCTGGTGCCTGCCTACGGGATGTATGGCCGGGGGGAACCCGGTCCCAAGGGCACCAAACCATCGGCTGTCGAGCCGCAAAACCGGCAAATCATCATGGCGAGTTGTGAAAACAAGAAACTACCCCAGGAAGGTACCACCACCGTTGGTGGTGGAGAATCCTTCACCGGCTCACTCGAGCCGGTCTGCCCCTCGTATTCTGGGGGGGGCAACAACCGCTGTGGGAGCCTCGGCTCTCCTAACAACAACGACCTACGCACGATACCGGACACCGATTTCTCCGCGGAAGCGGAAGCAGGGAAGACTCTCGCCAATCGTCTCCGCAGCAAGACGAAGGCGGAAACGCCGAAGACGGGAAAGGAGGCGCGTGTCTTGTTGACGCGCTGTCCCTCACCCTCCTCGACATGGATGGATGACCTCTCCGACACGGAGTCGGAGATGAGCCTCGGCTCAACACGGACGAGATCCAGGGGCGAAAAACGCATCAGAGATTCAGACGACACTGACTCTGATGCCAGCGGCCTAACGGTGGCACCGGAAAGGACCGGAGGAGAGAGGAAGAGACGGCCAGGCCGGTCGGACTCTCTGTCCTCTTACGACGGCGACCGAATAAGGCCGAAGTCGCCATTGCCGGGCACGCCAGCCTTTCTCCGCGTGGCGGAGCTACGCAAAGAAAAGAGAGCGGCGATGCTAAAGAAGACTGAGGAGCGCCTCGAGAGCAGGGCCAAGGAGGCCTCTGTGTCAAGAGCAGCCCTGGGATTAGACACGAGCGACCCCCGAACAGCCGCTGCCCTCCACCAGAGGGTCGTGGACGACGTTGGCGTCATCATGGAGATGGCGACCAAGTCCGCGAACCTCAAGGGCACGGTTGTTCGGGCCCTCAAGGAGTCAGCGGCCTCCATCAAGGTCGCAGTGGAGGTGCTGCACGCGAGGACTACAACACAGGAGACGGCCAAGCTGCAGGCGGAGAACGCCCGCCTGCAACGCGACCTTGCCGGGATCCGGAGAGAGTTGGCGGACCTCCGGACAGAACTCCGGAAGGAGAGGGCGGAGGCGATAAGGGGCCCGGCTCCCCCGCCCCCCCGACAGGCCTCCCCCGAGAGGGCGGAGAAAACATCAACTCGCGGAAGGAAGAGCGAGGAGCAGCTGACGCGCTCCATCATGCTGCAGGTGGGCAGCATGATGGGCGCGCGGCTGAAGGAGCTGGAGGAGCGCCTACTACCGGCGAAGCAGCTGCGTCCCCCGCTGCCGGCGGACAGGGCAAGCGCTGCCACCGAGTCCTCGCTCCCGGGGGCGACCGTCCCGGAGCCCACACCTGTCGGGCCCCGGAAGTCCGGGCCGAAAAGGAAAGCGAAGAAGAAGGCCAAGAAGGAAGAGGCCAAGGCTGCTGACACAGCCCAAACAACAACAGCAGCGGTCCCCACCACCCAGAAGAAGGCGGCCCCCCGCCCCCTCCCGTCGGCACCCTCGTCCACGGGCGAGAAGTGGTCGACTGTGGCCAAGCGGGGCGCCAAGCCGGCAGCCCCTGCACCGAGCGGCGCAGAAACAGCAAGACCCCGCGACCGGCCGGCGCCGGAGAGGTTGCGCCCGCCCAAGTCCTCGGCTGTGGTAATCACACTGCAGCCGGGGGCCTTGGAGAGGGGCGTAACATATGCTGAAGTGCTGACGGAGGCCAGGAACAAAGTGGACCTGGCCTCCTGTAACATACAGGGCCTCCGGTTCAAGAAGGCGTTGACCGGAGGCTGCATCCTGAAGGTGCCCGGGGCGACGAGCGGCGACAAGGCGGACGCCTTCGCCAAGAAGCTGCGGGAGGTGTTGGACCCGGAGGCGGTGAGGGTGTCCAGGCCCGAGAAATGCGCGGATCTGCGCATCTCCGGCCTGGACGACTCCACCGTCGCCACGGAGGTTGTCGCCGCCGTCGCCAGGGGAGGAGGTTGCGCTGTGGCCGCGGTAAGGGCAGGGGAGCCTCGCAGCGACTTCCGCGGCTCCTGCACCGTATGGGTGCGTTGCCCAATCGCCGCTGCCAAGAGGCTGGCAGAGGGCAGACGCCTAACGGTGGGCTGGACGTCGGCGCAAGTGAGGCTCCTCGAGCCCAGGCCGATGCAGTGTCACCGATGCCTGCACAAAGGGCACGTGCAGGCTAAGTGCACTGCAGAGGTCGACCGCAGCGACGAGTGCTATCGCTGCGGTCGGCCCGGCCACAGGGCTTCCAAGTGTACCGCGGCTGCGCCAAAGTGCTCACTCTGCGCAGCCGCCAACAAACCGGCGGACCATCGGGTGGGGAGCAAGAAGTGCGACCCACCCAAACCGGGAAGAACCCCCGCCGCCCGAGTGGCAGCGGCAAGCGCCCCCCCCCAAGCTCAGGGGGGCGGCGACATGATGGAGACTGCTGTCCCCCTCCCGGAGACAGTCGACCGGACGGGGGACACCCCTGTCCCCGTCCTCCCAACGGAGACAGCCGGCCAGACCGCCAAGGCGCAGGACACTCCACTCCTGCGCCAAATGGCGGACTGGCTCACAAGCGGTGGGCATTAAGCCACCACCCGCCGGCTGACCGCTCACCCGAGCGGAACTGCAGCTCCCGCTGCAGTGGGAGAAAGGAGGATGGAGGGCCGTTTACACCCTTCATCCTCCGCCATAACAGGGGCTAGGGGTCGCGGATCGGGGGAATCCAAGACCCAACCAACTAGCCCCGGGTCGAGATGCGTTCTGCAGTGTTCTCCAGAACGCATCCAACACGGACGAGGCCAAGGGTCTCAGGGACGGGTCCAAGGCGGTGCCTGGACGACCGCAGGGGTGGCCGCGGAGCACAACAGTAAATCCCGTGACCACCCCAACACGCGGTGCGGAGAACACCCCGGGGGTTTTTAGTGGGTACACCCAGTCAGCGCGCATCGCTAGGATGCGCGCTGACGGGGGACCCCCACATAACCATTCGGCCTCCCCCGAGGCCGAGGGTATCAATAAGGTAATTTCCCCCCGGGTTAAAAAAAAAAAAAAAAAAAAAAGGTTAGGTTAGGTTAGGTTAGGTTGGGCGGGTCTGGGTTCATCCATCACTAGATGCCTGAATCCAGGCCTTCCTCATTCACCCCGTGGTGAGTGGGGAGGCGTCGGCTTTGGGAAGGAGCGCAGGTCGCTAAGATCTCCCAAGGCAAGTCCGGGGTCATCCTTCACGTGGTTGCTGCCTGTTCTTGGTCTAATCCCCTCTGGAATAGACGTAACTGAAACCCCGGGCGCCGCGGTCTCGGTCGCGGGTCCCTCTACCGTGTTTACACGGTATAGGGGCTCGCGGACGAGATAGAACGGGATGAAGGTTTTCGCAAAGCTTTTGCTTTGCGGGGGCCCCATCCCGGATCATCCTCATCCCCATTACCATCATTTCATCCCTCACCCCCATTCTCATCCCCATTTCTTTTACAGATATATGTGTTCTCTTCTTCTTTCTTTTATTATTTATTGCTTGTGTTTTCTCCTGTTTGTTTGTTTTCTGTCTGTTTGTCTGCTTGTTTATTCTTCTTCTTTTCTTGTTTGTTTCATCTCCATGTTCACCTAATCCTACGGTCCCGGTGCCCGCCTATGGGATGCATGGCCGGGGGGTAGACCCGGTCCCAAGGGCACCAACCCCAGGCCGTCACGCCTTGAAACTGTCTAAAAACAACATGACGAGTCGCAAAACATTTAAACTACCCCAGGAGGGTACCGCCACTAACAGTGGCGGAGAATCCCTCACTGGCTCATCCGAGTCAGTCTGCCCCTCGTACTCTGGGGGGGGCAACGACCGTTATGGGAGCTCCGGCTCTCTCGACCACAACGACCACTGCAACCACACTGACACCGATCTTGCCGCCGACGCGGGAACTAAGGAGGTTTTCGTCGACCGTCTTCTTGTCAAGAAGACGGAACCGACGAAAACGAAAGAGGCACGCGTTGTCCTGACGCGCTGCCCGACGCCAAGCGCCGAAGACGTCTTCGCGCTGGCGAAGACGAGCAACCTATCAGACACGGAGTCTGACATGAGCTGTGAGACGGTAACGTCCCAAGCGTCGCTCTCCTCCAGTCGCTTCTGGAGGAAGCGCGCGAGGGACGCTCCGGGCTCCGGCTCGAGCGAAGATTTGGCGCCATCAGCGAAAACGCCAAACAAGAGAGGACGTGGCCGTCCCCCCTCTACAGGGAAATACGTCGGCTTAGCCAAAGCCAAGGCCGAGCTCAACGCGGCAAAGGCCGAAGAGCTCCGGCTCGAGGCCGAACGGGAATTAGCCGACGAATTGGCGCGGAAAAGGGCCACCCGAGCGGCCATATTCCGAAAGTCTCCGGTCCTCCCGGCAGAAGGAAGAGCCGAGCCGGAGACCCTCGATTTGGAAAAGGTGGTAAGGGAGTCCCTGGACACCATCACCCAGGTCGCCAGGACGTCAGGACGCCTCAAAGGGACTTACGTGAGAGCCCTGAACGAGGCGACTGACGCCCTGAAGGTGTCGTTCGCGGAGCTGCGAGTCCGCACTGCCACAGAAGAGGTGGCACGGCTGGAGGCAGCCAATGCGCGGCTCGCAGCCGAGCTCAACGAACTCCGCAAAGAGATGGCCGGGCTGCAGTCGGCCGCGACCCCAGCCCCGACCCCGACTGCGGAAGAAATTGCGCGCGTCGTCATGGCCCAGTGCGGGGCCACAATCACCGCGCGATTTAAGAAACTAGAGGAGCTACTGCTCCCCGAAAGGCGCCTGCGGCCCCCGCTGGCCGCGGACAAGAGAAGGAGCCAGGCTACGGCGACCACTGCCGATCCCACAACGGCCGCTCCCGACGCAACCTGCGCCCCACCGGACGATACAACGGTGGACATGGCTCCTGTACCTGCCACCAAGCCTTCCCACAGCCAAGTGGTGGCTAAGGGAAGGAAAACCAGAAAGACGGCTGACCCCCAGCCCCCCCCACCCCGGACGCAGACCCGGCCCGCGCCTGAACCACAACCCCTACCGCAGCGTCAACCTGTGGGTGAGGGATGGACCGTGGTGACCCGGGGCGGCAATGGAACCAAGGGGAGAAAGAAAAAGCCGGCCAAACAGGCGTCAGGCACTCCCAAAACGGCGCAGAAAAAGGGGAAAAAGGAGAAGGACCAGAAGAAGAAGGTGCCCAGGCTCCGCGCCCCGCGCTCGACTGCGGTCATGTTGACTCTTCAGCCGGGCGCCGAGGAGCGCGGGCTTACCTACGGCCACGTGCTCGCAGAGGCCAAGCGGCACATCGACCTTAAGGAGTTGGGTATTGAGGGCGTGAGGTTCGGCACTGCAGCAACTGGCGCCCGCCTCCTCAAACTGCCAGGCGCCGCCAGTGCCGACAAGGCTAACACCCTGGCCAGCAAACTCCAGGAGGCCCTGGGCGAGGAAGTGGTCCGGGTCTCCAGGCCCGAAAAATGCGTGGAAATGCGCATCACAGGCCTGGATGACTCGGCCACAAAAGACGATGTCGTTGGCGCCATAGCTGAGGCTGGCGGCTGCCCCAAGGACGCCATCAGAACCGGCGAGATCGTTCGCTCCGGCGGCCGACAGGGCACAGTTTGGCTGCGCTGCCCTGTCGCGGCAGCCAAGAAAGTCGCCCAGAAGAGGCTTCTGGTGGGCTGGGTGTCGGTCCGGGTTCAGATCCTGGAGCCCAGAGCCCAGAGATGCTTCAGGTGTCTTGAGCCCGGACACGTGGGCGTCAAATGCACCGCGACCGTGGACCGCAGCAAACTCTGCTTCCGCTGCGGCGAGCCCGGCCACGGTGCAGCCCAGTGTACTGCCGCCGAACCGCACTGCCCCGTCTGCGACGCGGCCAAAAGAGCTGCCGACCACCGAATCGGCAGCAAAGCGTGCTCGGCCACACCCCCCAGAAGAGGGGCCATGGCGAAGAAAACGGTTGGCGATGGCTCTAGGGCCCCCTCGCAACCCGTCCAGCGCCCGGCGCGAGAGAAGGAGCCATCGTCAACCGTCAATTAGATGGCCTCCAAATATATGCAGGCGAACCTGAACCACTCTGCCCGTGCCCAAGATCTCTTTCTTCAGAGCATGGCAGAGTGGTCCATCCAGGTGGCGATAGCGGCAGAGCCCTATTATATTCCCCCCCGGGATAACTGGGCGGGCGATCGCGAAGGCCTAGTAGCCATCATCGCCCAGCCGGCGGCTGGCTCCCCCCCCTTTCAAAGGGTAATAAAAGGCCGGGGATGCGTCCTGGTCACCATGGACGGGATCACCGTGATCGGGGTGTACTTCTCCCCAAACAAGACCCTCGCCGAATTTGAGCAAATGCTCGCCGAGGTGGGGGCTCTTGTGGGGCGGGGGCGCCCCGGTCCCGTCCTGGTCGCCGGGGACCTCAACGCCAAGTGCACGGCATGGGGATCCCCAACAACTGACGCGCGAGGAGAGGCCCTACTGGAGTGGCTGATGTCGGCGGACCTGGAGGTCCTCAACAGGGGGTCTACGGACACCTGCGTGCGGAGGCGGGGCGGATCGATCGTAGACGTCACGTTCGCTAGCCCCGCCCTCGCGCGCCGCGTCCAGGGGTGGACCGTGAGGGCGGACGTGGAGACACTCTCTGACCATCGTTACATCCGGTTTGATGTCTCCACGTCCGCGCGGCGAGGAGCCGTCCCGCCCCCCCCCCCTGCCGGGGAGGGTGTCCGCTGGTCACTCAAGCGACTGGACGGAGAACTGGCCAAAGAGGCGGCCATTGTCGAAGCCTGGGTGGCTGGGTCGGACGCCGACGAGACGACACCGGACGTCGACACCGCAGCTGAGCGGATGATAGGCGCTCTCTCCCGCATCTGTGACGCGGCAATGCCCAGGGCGGGGCCCATCCCGGCTCGCCGCAAGCTGTATTGGTGGCAGCCGGAACTCCAAAATCTGCGAAAAGCCTGCTTCGCGGCGCGTCGCCAATACAGCCGTTCCCGGCGCAGGCGAGTCCGGGATGAGGAGCGCGAGCGGGAAACATATGCCGAATACAGGGCCACTTGCGCGGCCCTACAAGCGGCAATCGGACAGGCCAAGGAGTCGTCGTGGAAAGAGTGGTTGGAGACCCTTAATCTGGACCCGTGGGGGCGCCCATACAAGGTGGTGAGTGGCAAACTCCGCCCTTGGGCCCCCCCACTCACAAGAACCCTCGAGCCTCAGCTCCTCGAGCGCGTTGTCTCCGCCCTCTTTCCCGATAGACAAGAGTGGTGGCCGCCGGCCATGGCGCCCGTCGACCCGACCGAGGAGAACGTGGAGGAAGTGCCCCCGGTGTCAGAGGCGGAGCTCGAAGTAGCAATACTCCGACTCCGCCGGAAAAACACAGCCCCCGGACCAGACGGCATACCAGGCCGCGTTGTAACAATCGCCATGGGGGAACTGGGCGAGGGAGTAAGGACCCTATTCTCCGAGTGCCTGAGCCAGGGACGGTTCCCACAGCTGTGGAAGACGGGGAAGCTGGTGCTCCTCCGTAAGCCCGGACGCCCTGCTGACTCGCCGTCGGCTTACCGCCCCATCGTCCTGCTTGACGAGATGAGCAAGCTCCTCGAGCGAGTGCTCGCCGCTCGTCTCGTCAAGCACATGACAGGGGTGGGGCCCGACCTCCACGGCAGCCAGTTCGGCTTCCGGGCTCACCGTTCGACCCTGGACGCCATCGCCCAAGTCCGGGATCTTGCAGAGGAGGCGGTCTCCCAGGGCGAGGTGTTGTTAGCGGTCTCCCTCGACATCGCAAACGCCTTCAACACCCTGCCCTGGGAGACCATAAAAGAGGCGCTCAGGTACCATCGGGTGCCCCACTACCTGGGGAGAGCGGTAGCGGACTATTTCGCGGACCGGGCCGTCAAATATCCTGGCCAATCGGAGTGGCACAGAAGACCCATGTCGTGCGGTGTTCCACAGGGGTCGGTACTCGGACCCCTCCTGTGGAACATCGGGTACGACTGGGTGCTTCGTGGCGAGAACCTCCCGGGAATCGGAGTGGTGTGTTACGCCGATGACACCCTAGTCACGGCGCGAGGATCCTCGCACAGAGAGGCAGCTCTGCTGGCCACGGCGGGAGTCGCCCAGGTGGTCCGGCGGATCCGGGCCCTGGGCTTGGAGGTGGCCCTCAACAAGTCCGAGGCCCTCTTCTTTCACGGGCCCCGGGGGGCGCCACCACCTGGGACATCCATCGTTGTGGGGGGGGAGACAATCGCCGTCGAGACCAATATGCGTTACCTGGGCATCGTGCTCGACGGCCGCTGGCGATTCACCGAGCACTTCCGGCGGCTTGCGCCGAAGCTCATCTCCTTCGCCGGAGTGCTCGGTAGGCTCCTCCCCAACCTCGGGGGACCGAGCGTGACGTGTCGCCGCCTCTACTGCGGTGTGGTGCGCTCCAAGGCGCTCTACGGAGCGCCGATATGGGCAGACGCCCTGAGCGCCCAGAACAAGGCACTACTGCGACGTCCGCAGCGTGCCATAGCGCTCAGGGCGGCCCGGGCGTACTGCACCGTTTCGTATGAGGCGGCCTGCGTCCTGGCCAACAGCCCGCCTTGGGACCTCGAGGCCAAGGCCCTGGCGACGGTGTACCACCGGTGCGCGGAAATGAAGCGTGGCGGGAGTCGCCCCCTTCCGGAGGTGATCAAGCGGTGGAGAGAACAGTCTCGCGTCGACCTCCTCCGGAAATGGTCGGAGCGACTGGAAAGCCCAGACGCCAGTCGGGAGATGTTGGCCGCGATCAGGCCGGTGCTGACCCCCTGGTTCAGCCGCAAACATGGTGCCCTGACGTACCACCTGACACAGCTCCTAACGGGGCATGGCTGCTTCGGCAGATACCTGTGTCGGGTGGTACGCCGGGAACCAACGACGATCTGCCACCATTGCGGCGGAGGGGAGGACACGGCCCAGCACACCCGGGCCGTGTGCCCCGCCTGGACGGGCCCACGCGCGCTGCTCGAGTCGGCAGTCGGGAGTGACCTCTCGCTGCCGGCTCTGTTCGGCGCCATGGCCTCCAATAAGGAGATGTGGGAAGCGGTCGAGGAGTTCTCCTCGACCGTCATGACGCAGAAGGAGAAGGCGGAAAGGGACCGGGAGGACGATGCCCTCTCGCTCCCAATCCGCCGCCGTCGAGCTGGCCGCAGGCGGTTGGCATATGCCCACCACCTGCCGCCATAACAGGGGCTAGGGGCGGAGGATCGGGGGATCCAACGCCCCACCACATAGTCCCGAGGCGAGATGCGCTCTGACGTGTTCCCCAGAGCGCATCATTCCTGGGTGAGGCCGAGTGCCCCCAGAGGAGAGTCCGAGGCAGTCGCCCGGACGTCCGCAGGGGTGGTCGCGGTAGCGCTATAGCGATCCCGCGTCCACCTCAACACGCGGAGAGGTGAACACCCCGGGGTTTTTTAGTGGGTACACCCAGCCAGCGCGCATCACTATGATGCGCGCTGACGGGGGACCCCCACATAACCAGCAGGCCTCCCCCTAAGGCCGTGGTATCAATAAGGTAATTTTACCCCGGGCAAAAAAAAAAAAAAAAAAAAAAAAAAAAAAAAAAAAAAAAAAAAAAAAAAAGGTTAGGTTAGGTTAGGTTAGGTTAGGTTAGGTTAGGTTAGGTTAGGTTAGGTTAGGTTAGGTTAGGTTAGGTTAGGTTAGGTTAGGTTAGGTTAGGTTAGGTTAGGTTAGGTTGGGCGGGTCTGGGTTCATCCATCACTAGATGCCTGAATCCAGGCCTTCCTCATTCACCCCGTGGTGAGTGGGGAGGCGTCGGCTTTGGGAAGGAGCGCAGGTCGCTAAGATCTCCCAAGGCAAGTCCGGGGTCATCCTTCACGTGGTTGCTGCCTGTTCTTGGTCTAATCCCCTCTGGAATAGACGTAACTGAAACCCCGGGCGCCGCGGTCTCGGTCGCGGGTCCCTCTACCGTGTTTACACGGTATAGGGGCTCGCGGACGAGATAGAACGGGATGAAGGTTTTCGCAAAGCTTTTGCTTTGCGGGGGCCCCATCCCGGATCATCCTCATCCCCATTACCATCATTTCATCCCTCACCCCCATTCTCATCCCCATTTCTTTTACAGATATATGTGTTCTCTTCTTCTTTCTTTTATTATTTATTGCTTGTGTTTTCTCCTGTTTGTTTGTTTTCTGTCTGTTTGTCTGCTTGTTTATTCTTCTTCTTTTCTTGTTTGTTTCATCTCCATGTTCACCTAATCCTACGGTCCCGGTGCCCGCCTATGGGATGCATGGCCGGGGGGTAGACCCGGTCCCAAGGGCACCAACCCCAGGCCGTCACGCCTTGAAACTGTCTAAAAACAACATGACGAGTCGCAAAACATTTAAACTACCCCAGGAGGGTACCGCCACTAACAGTGGCGGAGAATCCCTCACTGGCTCATCCGAGTCAGTCTGCCCCTCGTACTCTGGGGGGGGCAACGACCGTTATGGGAGCTCCGGCTCTCTCGACCACAACGACCACTGCAACCACACTGACACCGATCTTGCCGCCGACGCGGGAACTAAGGAGGTTTTCGTCGACCGTCTTCTTGTCAAGAAGACGGAACCGACGAAAACGAAAGAGGCACGCGTTGTCCTGACGCGCTGCCCGACGCCAAGCGCCGAAGACGTCTTCGCGCTGGCGAAGACGAGCAACCTATCAGACACGGAGTCTGACATGAGCTGTGAGACGGTAACGTCCCAAGCGTCGCTCTCCTCCAGTCGCTTCTGGAGGAAGCGCGCGAGGGACGCTCCGGGCTCCGGCTCGAGCGAAGATTTGGCGCCATCAGCGAAAACGCCAAACAAGAGAGGACGTGGCCGTCCCCCCTCTACAGGGAAATACGTCGGCTTAGCCAAAGCCAAGGCCGAGCTCAACGCGGCAAAGGCCGAAGAGCTCCGGCTCGAGGCCGAACGGGAATTAGCCGACGAATTGGCGCGGAAAAGGGCCACCCGAGCGGCCATATTCCGAAAGTCTCCGGTCCTCCCGGCAGAAGGAAGAGCCGAGCCGGAGACCCTCGATTTGGAAAAGGTGGTAAGGGAGTCCCTGGACACCATCACCCAGGTCGCCAGGACGTCAGGACGCCTCAAAGGGACTTACGTGAGAGCCCTGAACGAGGCGACTGACGCCCTGAAGGTGTCGTTCGCGGAGCTGCGAGTCCGCACTGCCACAGAAGAGGTGGCACGGCTGGAGGCAGCCAATGCGCGGCTCGCAGCCGAGCTCAACGAACTCCGCAAAGAGATGGCCGGGCTGCAGTCGGCCGCGACCCCAGCCCCGACCCCGACTGCGGAAGAAATTGCGCGCGTCGTCATGGCCCAGTGCGGGGCCACAATCACCGCGCGATTTAAGAAACTAGAGGAGCTACTGCTCCCCGAAAGGCGCCTGCGGCCCCCGCTGGCCGCGGACAAGAGAAGGAGCCAGGCTACGGCGACCACTGCCGATCCCACAACGGCCGCTCCCGACGCAACCTGCGCCCCACCGGACGATACAACGGTGGACATGGCTCCTGTACCTGCCACCAAGCCTTCCCACAGCCAAGTGGTGGCTAAGGGAAGGAAAACCAGAAAGACGGCTGACCCCCAGCCCCCCCCACCCCGGACGCAGACCCGGCCCGCGCCTGAACCACAACCCCTACCGCAGCGTCAACCTGTGGGTGAGGGATGGACCGTGGTGACCCGGGGCGGCAATGGAACCAAGGGGAGAAAGAAAAAGCCGGCCAAACAGGCGTCAGGCACTCCCAAAACGGCGCAGAAAAAGGGGAAAAAGGAGAAGGACCAGAAGAAGAAGGTGCCCAGGCTCCGCGCCCCGCGCTCGACTGCGGTCATGTTGACTCTTCAGCCGGGCGCCGAGGAGCGCGGGCTTACCTACGGCCACGTGCTCGCAGAGGCCAAGCGGCACATCGACCTTAAGGAGTTGGGTATTGAGGGCGTGAGGTTCGGCACTGCAGCAACTGGCGCCCGCCTCCTCAAACTGCCAGGCGCCGCCAGTGCCGACAAGGCTAACACCCTGGCCAGCAAACTCCAGGAGGCCCTGGGCGAGGAAGTGGTCCGGGTCTCCAGGCCCGAAAAATGCGTGGAAATGCGCATCACAGGCCTGGATGACTCGGCCACAAAAGACGATGTCGTTGGCGCCATAGCTGAGGCTGGCGGCTGCCCCAAGGACGCCATCAGAACCGGCGAGATCGTTCGCTCCGGCGGCCGACAGGGCACAGTTTGGCTGCGCTGCCCTGTCGCGGCAGCCAAGAAAGTCGCCCAGAAGAGGCTTCTGGTGGGCTGGGTGTCGGTCCGGGTTCAGATCCTGGAGCCCAGAGCCCAGAGATGCTTCAGGTGTCTTGAGCCCGGACACGTGGGCGTCAAATGCACCGCGACCGTGGACCGCAGCAAACTCTGCTTCCGCTGCGGCGAGCCCGGCCACGGTGCAGCCCAGTGTACTGCCGCCGAACCGCACTGCCCCGTCTGCGACGCGGCCAAAAGAGCTGCCGACCACCGAATCGGCAGCAAAGCGTGCTCGGCCACACCCCCCAGAAGAGGGGCCATGGCGAAGAAAACGGTTGGCGATGGCTCTAGGGCCCCCTCGCAACCCGTCCAGCGCCCGGCGCGAGAGAAGGAGCCATCGTCAACCGTCAATTAGATGGCCTCCAAATATATGCAGGCGAACCTGAACCACTCTGCCCGTGCCCAAGATCTCTTTCTTCAGAGCATGGCAGAGTGGTCCATCCAGGTGGCGATAGCGGCAGAGCCCTATTATATTCCCCCCCGGGATAACTGGGCGGGCGATCGCGAAGGCCTAGTAGCCATCATCGCCCAGCCGGCGGCTGGCTCCCCCCCCTTTCAAAGGGTAATAAAAGGCCGGGGATGCGTCCTGGTCACCATGGACGGGATCACCGTGATCGGGGTGTACTTCTCCCCAAACAAGACCCTCGCCGAATTTGAGCAAATGCTCGCCGAGGTGGGGGCTCTTGTGGGGCGGGGGCGCCCCGGTCCCGTCCTGGTCGCCGGGGACCTCAACGCCAAGTGCACGGCATGGGGATCCCCAACAACTGACGCGCGAGGAGAGGCCCTACTGGAGTGGCTGATGTCGGCGGACCTGGAGGTCCTCAACAGGGGGTCTACGGACACCTGCGTGCGGAGGCGGGGCGGATCGATCGTAGACGTCACGTTCGCTAGCCCCGCCCTCGCGCGCCGCGTCCAGGGGTGGACCGTGAGGGCGGACGTGGAGACACTCTCTGACCATCGTTACATCCGGTTTGATGTCTCCACGTCCGCGCGGCGAGGAGCCGTCCCGCCCCCCCCCCCTGCCGGGGAGGGTGTCCGCTGGTCACTCAAGCGACTGGACGGAGAACTGGCCAAAGAGGCGGCCATTGTCGAAGCCTGGGTGGCTGGGTCGGACGCCGACGAGACGACACCGGACGTCGACACCGCAGCTGAGCGGATGATAGGCGCTCTCTCCCGCATCTGTGACGCGGCAATGCCCAGGGCGGGGCCCATCCCGGCTCGCCGCAAGCTGTATTGGTGGCAGCCGGAACTCCAAAATCTGCGAAAAGCCTGCTTCGCGGCGCGTCGCCAATACAGCCGTTCCCGGCGCAGGCGAGTCCGGGATGAGGAGCGCGAGCGGGAAACATATGCCGAATACAGGGCCACTTGCGCGGCCCTACAAGCGGCAATCGGACAGGCCAAGGAGTCGTCGTGGAAAGAGTGGTTGGAGACCCTTAATCTGGACCCGTGGGGGCGCCCATACAAGGTGGTGAGTGGCAAACTCCGCCCTTGGGCCCCCCCACTCACAAGAACCCTCGAGCCTCAGCTCCTCGAGCGCGTTGTCTCCGCCCTCTTTCCCGATAGACAAGAGTGGTGGCCGCCGGCCATGGCGCCCGTCGACCCGACCGAGGAGAACGTGGAGGAAGTGCCCCCGGTGTCAGAGGCGGAGCTCGAAGTAGCAATACTCCGACTCCGCCGGAAAAACACAGCCCCCGGACCAGACGGCATACCAGGCCGCGTTGTAACAATCGCCATGGGGGAACTGGGCGAGGGAGTAAGGACCCTATTCTCCGAGTGCCTGAGCCAGGGACGGTTCCCACAGCTGTGGAAGACGGGGAAGCTGGTGCTCCTCCGTAAGCCCGGACGCCCTGCTGACTCGCCGTCGGCTTACCGCCCCATCGTCCTGCTTGACGAGATGAGCAAGCTCCTCGAGCGAGTGCTCGCCGCTCGTCTCGTCAAGCACATGACAGGGGTGGGGCCCGACCTCCACGGCAGCCAGTTCGGCTTCCGGGCTCACCGTTCGACCCTGGACGCCATCGCCCAAGTCCGGGATCTTGCAGAGGAGGCGGTCTCCCAGGGCGAGGTGTTGTTAGCGGTCTCCCTCGACATCGCAAACGCCTTCAACACCCTGCCCTGGGAGACCATAAAAGAGGCGCTCAGGTACCATCGGGTGCCCCACTACCTGGGGAGAGCGGTAGCGGACTATTTCGCGGACCGGGCCGTCAAATATCCTGGCCAATCGGAGTGGCACAGAAGACCCATGTCGTGCGGTGTTCCACAGGGGTCGGTACTCGGACCCCTCCTGTGGAACATCGGGTACGACTGGGTGCTTCGTGGCGAGAACCTCCCGGGAATCGGAGTGGTGTGTTACGCCGATGACACCCTAGTCACGGCGCGAGGATCCTCGCACAGAGAGGCAGCTCTGCTGGCCACGGCGGGAGTCGCCCAGGTGGTCCGGCGGATCCGGGCCCTGGGCTTGGAGGTGGCCCTCAACAAGTCCGAGGCCCTCTTCTTTCACGGGCCCCGGGGGGCGCCACCACCTGGGACATCCATCGTTGTGGGGGGGGAGACAATCGCCGTCGAGACCAATATGCGTTACCTGGGCATCGTGCTCGACGGCCGCTGGCGATTCACCGAGCACTTCCGGCGGCTTGCGCCGAAGCTCATCTCCTTCGCCGGAGTGCTCGGTAGGCTCCTCCCCAACCTCGGGGGACCGAGCGTGACGTGTCGCCGCCTCTACTGCGGTGTGGTGCGCTCCAAGGCGCTCTACGGAGCGCCGATATGGGCAGACGCCCTGAGCGCCCAGAACAAGGCACTACTGCGACGTCCGCAGCGTGCCATAGCGCTCAGGGCGGCCCGGGCGTACTGCACCGTTTCGTATGAGGCGGCCTGCGTCCTGGCCAACAGCCCGCCTTGGGACCTCGAGGCCAAGGCCCTGGCGACGGTGTACCACCGGTGCGCGGAAATGAAGCGTGGCGGGAGTCGCCCCCTTCCGGAGGTGATCAAGCGGTGGAGAGAACAGTCTCGCGTCGACCTCCTCCGGAAATGGTCGGAGCGACTGGAAAGCCCAGACGCCAGTCGGGAGATGTTGGCCGCGATCAGGCCGGTGCTGACCCCCTGGTTCAGCCGCAAACATGGTGCCCTGACGTACCACCTGACACAGCTCCTAACGGGGCATGGCTGCTTCGGCAGATACCTGTGTCGGGTGGTACGCCGGGAACCAACGACGATCTGCCACCATTGCGGCGGAGGGGAGGACACGGCCCAGCACACCCGGGCCGTGTGCCCCGCCTGGACGGGCCCACGCGCGCTGCTCGAGTCGGCAGTCGGGAGTGACCTCTCGCTGCCGGCTCTGTTCGGCGCCATGGCCTCCAATAAGGAGATGTGGGAAGCGGTCGAGGAGTTCTCCTCGACCGTCATGACGCAGAAGGAGAAGGCGGAAAGGGACCGGGAGGACGATGCCCTCTCGCTCCCAATCCGCCGCCGTCGAGCTGGCCGCAGGCGGTTGGCATATGCCCACCACCTGCCGCCATAACAGGGGCTAGGGGCGGAGGATCGGGGGATCCAACGCCCCACCACATAGTCCCGAGGCGAGATGCGCTCTGACGTGTTCCCCAGAGCGCATCATTCCTGGGTGAGGCCGAGTGCCCCCAGAGGAGAGTCCGAGGCAGTCGCCCGGACGTCCGCAGGGGTGGTCGCGGTAGCGCTATAGCGATCCCGCGTCCACCTCAACACGCGGAGAGGTGAACACCCCGGGGTTTTTTAGTGGGTACACCCAGCCAGCGCGCATCACTATGATGCGCGCTGACGGGGGACCCCCACATAACCAGCAGGCCTCCCCCTAAGGCCGTGGTATCAATAAGGTAATTTTACCCCGGGCAAAAAAAAAAAAAAAAAAAAAAAAAAGGTTAGGTTAGGTTAGGTTAGGTTAGGTTAGGTTAGGTTAGGTTAGGTTAGGTTAGGTTAGGTTAGGTTAGGTTAGGTTAGGTTAGGTTAGGTTAGGTTAGGTTAGGTTAGGTTAGGTTAGGTTAGGTTAGGTTAGGTTAGGTTAGGTTAGGTTAGGTTAGGTTAGGTTAGGTTAGGTTAGGTTAGGTTAGGTTAGGTTAGGTTAGGTTAGGTTAGGTTAGGTTAGGTTAGGTTAGGTTAGGTTAGGTTAGGTTAGGTTAGGTTAGGTTAGGTTAGGTTAGGTTAGGTTAGGTTAGGTTAGGTTAGGTTAGGTTAGGTTAGGTTAGGTTAGGTTAGGTTAGGTTAGGTTAGGTTAGGTTAGGTTAGGTTAGGTTAGGTTAGGTTAGGTTAGGTTAGGTTAGGTTAGGTTAGGTTAGGTTAGGTTAGGTTAGGTTAGGTTAGGTTAGGTTAGGTTAGGTTAGGTTAGGTTAGGTTAGGTTAGGTTAGGTTAGGTTAGGTTAGGTTAGGTTAGGTTAGGTTAGGTTAGGTTAGGTTAGGTTAGGTTAGGTTAGGTTAGGTTAGGTTAGGTTAGGTTAGGTTAGGTTAGGTTAGGTTAGGTTAGGTTAGGTTAGGTTAGGTTAGGTTAGGTTAGGTTAGGTTAGGTTAGGTTAGGTTAGGTTAGGTTAGGTTAGGTTAGGTTAGGTTAGGTTAGGTTAGGTTAGGTTAGGTTAGGTTAGGTTAGGTTAGGTTAGGTTAGGTTAGGTTAGGTTAGGTTAGGTTAGGTTAGGTTAGGTTAGGTTAGGTTAGGTTAGGTTAGGTTAGGTTAGGTTAGGTTAGGTTAGGTTAGGTTAGGTTAGGTTAGGTTAGGTTAGGTTAGGTTAGGTTAGGTTAGGTTAGGTTAGGTTAGATTAGGTTAGGTTAGGTTAGGTTAGGTTAGGTTAGGTTAGGTTAGGTTAGGTTAGGTTAGGTTAGGTTAGGTTAGGTTAGGTTAGGTTAGGTTAGGTTAGGTTAGGTTAGGTTAGGTTAGGTTAGGTTAGGTTAGGTTAGGTTAGGTTAGGTTAGGTTAGGTTAGGTTAGGTTAGGTTAGGTTAGGTTAGGTTAGGTTAGGTTAGGTTAGGTTAGGTTAGGTTAGGTTAGGTTAGGTTAGGTTAGGTTAGGTTAGGTTAGGTTAGGTTAGGTTAGGTTAGGTTAGGTTAGGTTAGGTTAGGTTAGGTTAGGTTAGGTTAGGTTAGGTTAGGTTAGGTTAGGTTAGGTTAGGTTAGGTTAGGTTAGGTTAGGTTAGGTTAGGTTAGGTTAGGTTAGGTTAGGTTAGGTTAGGTTAGGTTAGGTTAGGTTAGGTTAGGTTAGGTTAGGTTAGGTTAGGTTAGGTTAGGTTAGGTTAGGTTAGGTTAGGTTAGGTTAGGTTAGGTTAGGTTAGGTTAGGTTAGGTTAGGTTAGGTTAGGTTAGGTTAGGTTAGGTTAGGTTAGGTTAGGTTAGGTTAGGTTAGGTTAGGTTAGGTTAGGTTAGGTTAGGTTAGGTTAGGTTAGGTTAGGTTAGGTTAGGTTAGGTTAGGTTAGGTTAGGTTAGGTTAGGTTAGGTTAGGTTAGGTTAGGTTAGGTTAGGTTAGGTTAGGTTAGGTTAGGTTAGGTTAGGTTAGGTTAGGTTAGGTTAGGTTAGGTTAGGTTAGGTTAGGTTAGGTTAGGTTAGGTTAGGTTAGGTTAGGTTAGGTTAGGTTAGGTTAGGTTAGGTTAGGTTAGGTTAGGTTAGGTTAGGTTAGGTTAGGTTAGGTTAGGTTAGGTTAGGTTAGGTTAGGTTAGGTTAGGTTAGGTTAGGTTAGGTTAGGTTAGGTTAGGTTAGGTTAGGTTAGGTTAGGTTAGGTTAGGTTAGGTTAGGTTAGGTTAGGTTAGGTTAGGTTAGGTTAGGTTAGGTTAGGTTAGGTTAGGTTAGGTTAGGTTAGGTTAGGTTAGGTTAGGTTAGGTTAGGTTAGGTTAGGTTAGGTTAGGTTAGGTTAGGTTAGGTTAGGTTAGGTTAGGTTAGGTTAGGTTAGGTTAGGTTAGGTTAGGTTAGGTTAGGTTAGGTTAGGTTAGGTTAGGTTAGGTTAGGTTAGGTTAGGTTAGGTTAGGTTAGGTTAGGTTAGGTTAGGTTAGGTTAGGTTAGGTTAGGTTAGGTTAGGTTAGGTTAGGTTAGGTTAGGTTAGGTTAGGTTAGGTTAGGTTAGGTTAGGTTAGGTTAGGTTAGGTTAGGTTAGGTTAGGTTAGGTTAGGTTAGGTTAGGTTAGGTTAGGTTAGGTTAGGTTAGGTTAGGTTAGGTTAGGTTAGGTTAGGTTAGGTTAGGTTAGGTTAGGTTAGGTTAGGTTAGGTTAGGTTAGGTTAGGTTAGGTTAGGTTAGGTTAGGTTAGGTTAGGTTAGGTTAGGTTAGGTTAGGTTAGGTTAGGTTAGGTTAGGTTAGGTTAGGTTAGGTTAGGTTAGGTTAGGTTAGATTAGGTTAGGTTAGGTTAGGTTAGGTTAGGTTAGGTTAGGTTAGGTTAGGTTAGGTTAGGTTAGGTTAGGTTAGGTTAGGTTAGGTTAGGTTAGGTTAGGTTAGGTTAGGTTAGGTTAGGTTAGGTTAGGTTAGGTTAGGTTAGGTTAGGTTAGGTTAGGTTAGGTTAGGTTAGGTTAGGTTAGGTTAGGTTAGGTTAGGTTAGGTTAGGTTAGGTTAGGTTAGGTTAGGTTAGGTTAGGTTAGGTTAGGTTAGGTTAGGTTAGGTTAGGTTAGGTTAGGTTAGGTTAGGTTAGGTTAGGTTAGGTTAGGTTAGGTTAGGTTAGGTTAGGTTAGGTTAGGTTAGGTTAGGTTAGGTTAGGTTAGGTTAGGTTAGGTTAGGTTAGGTTAGGTTAGGTTAGGTTAGGTTAGGTTAGGTTAGGTTAGGTTAGGTTAGGTTAGGTTAGGTTAGGTTAGGTTAGGTTAGGTTAGGTTAGGTTAGGTTAGGTTAGGTTAGGTTAGGTTAGGTTAGGTTAGGTTAGGTTAGGTTAGGTTAGGTTAGGTTAGGTTAGGTTAGGTTAGGTTAGGTTAGGTTAGGTTAGGTTAGGTTAGGTTAGGTTAGGTTAGGTTAGGTTAGGTTAGGTTAGGTTAGGTTAGGTTAGGTTAGGTTAGGTTAGGTTAGGTTAGGTTAGGTTAGGTTAGGTTAGGTTAGGTTAGGTTAGGTTAGGTTAGGTTAGGTTAGGTTAGGTTAGGTTAGGTTAGGTTAGGTTAGGTTAGGTTAGGTTAGGTTAGGTTAGGTTAGGTTAGGTTAGGTTAGGTTAGGTTAGGTTAGGTTAGGTTAGGTTAGGTTAGGTTAGGTTAGGTTAGGTTAGGTTAGGTTAGGTTAGGTTAGGTTAGGTTAGGTTAGGTTAGGTTAGGTTAGGTTAGGTTAGGTTAGGTTAGGTTAGGTTAGGTTAGGTTAGGTTAGGTTAGGTTAGGTTAGGTTAGGTTAGGTTAGGTTAGGTTAGGTTAGGTTAGGTTAGGTTAGGTTAGGTTAGGTTAGGTTAGGTTAGGTTAGGTTAGGTTAGGTTAGGTTAGGTTAGGTTAGGTTAGGTTAGGTTAGGTTAGGTTAGGTTAGGTTAGGTTAGGTTAGGTTAGGTTAGGTTAGGTTAGGTTAGGTTAGGTTAGGTTAGGTTAGGTTAGGTTAGGTTAGGTTAGGTTAGGTTAGGTTAGGTTAGGTTAGGTTAGGTTAGGTTAGGTTAGGTTAGGTTAGGTTAGGTTAGGTTAGGTTAGGTTAGGTTAGGTTAGGTTAGGTTAGGTTAGGTTAGGTTAGGTTAGGTTAGGTTAGGTTAGGTTAGGTTAGGTTAGGTTAGGTTAGGTTAGGTTAGGTTAGGTTAGGTTAGGTTAGGTTAGGTTAGGTTAGGTTAGGTTAGGTTAGGTTAGGTTAGGTTAGGTTAGGTTAGGTTAGGTTAGGTTAGGTTAGGTTAGGTTAGGTTAGGTTAGGTTAGGTTAGGTTAGGTTAGGTTAGGTTAGGTTAGGTTAGGTTAGGTTAGGTTAGGTTAGGTTAGGTTAGGTTAGGTTAGGTTAGGTTAGGTTAGGTTAGGTTAGGTTAGGTTAGGTTAGGTTAGGTTAGGTTAGGTTAGGTTAGGTTAGGTTAGGTTAGGTTAGGTTAGGTTAGGTTAGGTTAGGTTAGGTTAGGTTAGGTTAGGTTAGGTTAGGTTAGGTTAGGTTAGGTTAGGTTAGGTTAGGTTAGGTTAGGTTAGGTTAGGTTAGGTTAGGTTAGGTTAGGTTAGGTTAGGTTAGGTTAGGTTAGGTTAGGTTAGGTTAGGTTAGGTTAGGTTAGGTTAGGTTAGGTTAGGTTAGGTTAGGTTAGGTTAGGTTAGGTTAGGTTAGGTTAGGTTAGGTTAGGTTAGGTTAGGTTAGGTTAGGTTAGGTTAGGTTAGGTTAGGTTAGGTTAGGTTAGGTTAGGTTAGGTTAGGTTAGGTTAGGTTAGGTTAGGTTAGGTTAGGTTAGGTTAGGTTAGGTTAGGTTAGGTTAGGTTAGGTTAGGTTAGGTTAGGTTAGGTTAGGTTAGGTTAGGTTAGGTTAGGTTAGGTTAGGTTAGGTTAGGTTAGGTTAGGTTAGGTTAGGTTAGGTTAGGTTAGGTTAGGTTAGGTTAGGTTAGGTTAGGTTAGGTTAGGTTAGGTTAGGTTAGGTTAGGTTAGGTTAGGTTAGGTTAGGTTAGGTTAGGTTAGGTTAGGTTAGGTTAGGTTAGGTTAGGTTAGGTTAGGTTAGGTTAGGTTAGGTTAGGTTAGGTTAGGTTAGGTTAGGTTAGGTTAGGTTAGGTTAGGTTAGGTTAGGTTAGGTTAGGTTAGGTTAGGTTAGGTTAGGTTAGGTTAGGTTAGGTTAGGTTAGGTTAGGTTAGGTTAGGTTAGGTTAGGTTAGGTTAGGTTAGGTTAGGTTAGGTTAGGTTAGGTTAGGTTAGGTTAGGTTAGGTTAGGTTAGGTTAGGTTAGGTTAGGTTAGGTTAGGTTAGGTTAGGTTAGGTTAGGTTAGGTTAGGTTAGGTTAGGTTAGGTTAGGTTAGGTTAGGTTAGGTTAGGTTAGGTTAGGTTAGGTTAGGTTAGGTTAGGTTAGGTTAGGTTAGGTTAGGTTAGGTTAGGTTAGGTTAGGTTAGGTTAGGTTAGGTTAGGTTAGGTTAGGTTAGGTTAGGTTAGGTTAGGTTAGGTTAGGTTAGGTTAGGTTAGGTTAGGTTAGGTTAGGTTAGGTTAGGTTAGGTTAGGTTAGGTTAGGTTAGGTTAGGTTAGGTTAGGTTAGGTTAGGTTAGGTTAGGTTAGGTTAGGTTAGGTTAGGTTAGGTTAGGTTAGGTTAGGTTAGGTTAGGTTAGGTTAGGTTAGGTTAGGTTAGGTTAGGTTAGGTTAGGTTAGGTTAGGTTAGGTTAGGTTAGGTTAGGTTAGGTTAGGTTAGGTTAGGTTAGGTTAGGTTAGGTTAGGTTAGGTTAGGTTAGGTTAGGTTAGGTTAGGTTAGGTTAGGTTAGGTTAGGTTAGGTTAGGTTAGGTTAGGTTAGGTTAGGTTAGGTTAGGTTAGGTTAGGTTAGGTTAGGTTAGGTTAGGTTAGGTTAGGTTAGGTTAGGTTAGGTTAGGTTAGGTTAGGTTAGGTTAGGTTAGGTTAGGTTAGGTTAGGTTAGGTTAGGTTAGGTTAGGTTAGGTTAGGTTAGGTTAGGTTAGGTTAGGTTAGGTTAGGTTAGGTTAGGTTAGGTTAGGTTAGGTTAGGTTAGGTTAGGTTAGGTTAGGTTAGGTTAGGTTAGGTTAGGTTAGGTTAGGTTAGGTTAGGTTAGGTTAGGTTAGGTTAGGTTAGGTTAGGTTAGGTTAGGTTAGGTTAGGTTAGGTTAGGTTAGGTTAGGTTAGGTTAGGTTAGGTTAGGTTAGGTTAGGTTAGGTTAGGTTAGGTTAGGTTAGGTTAGGTTAGGTTAGGTTAGGTTAGGTTAGGTTAGGTTAGGTTAGGTTAGGTTAGGTTAGGTTAGGTTAGGTTAGGTTAGGTTAGGTTAGGTTAGGTTAGGTTAGGTTAGGTTAGGTTAGGTTAGGTTAGGTTAGGTTAGGTTAGGTTAGGTTAGGTTAGGTTAGGTTAGGTTAGGTTAGGTTAGGTTAGGTTAGGTTAGGTTAGGTTAGGTTAGGTTAGGTTAGGTTAGGTTAGGTTAGGTTAGGTTAGGTTAGGTTAGGTTAGGTTAGGTTAGGTTAGGTTAGGTTAGGTTAGGTTAGGTTAGGTTAGGTTAGGTTAGGTTAGGTTAGGTTAGGTTAGGTTAGGTTAGGTTAGGTTAGGTTAGGTTAGGTTAGGTTAGGTTAGGTTAGGTTAGGTTAGGTTAGGTTAGGTTAGGTTAGGTTAGGTTAGGTTAGGTTAGGTTAGGTTAGGTTAGGTTAGGTTAGGTTAGGTTAGGTTAGGTTAGGTTAGGTTAGGTTAGGTTAGGTTAGGTTAGGTTAGGTTAGGTTAGGTTAGGTTAGGTTAGGTTAGGTTAGGTTAGGTTAGGTTAGGTTAGGTTAGGTTAGGTTAGGTTAGGTTAGGTTAGGTTAGGTTAGGTTAGGTTAGGTTAGGTTAGGTTAGGTTAGGTTAGGTTAGGTTAGGTTAGGTTAGGTTAGGTTAGGTTAGGTTAGGTTAGGTTAGGTTAGGTTAGGTTAGGTTAGGTTAGGTTAGGTTAGGTTAGGTTAGGTTAGGTTAGGTTAGGTTAGGTTAGGTTAGGTTAGGTTAGGTTAGGTTAGGTTAGGTTAGGTTAGGTTAGGTTAGGTTAGGTTAGGTTAGGTTAGGTTAGGTTAGGTTAGGTTAGGTTAGGTTAGGTTAGGTTAGGTTAGGTTAGGTTAGGTTAGGTTAGGTTAGGTTAGGTTAGGTTAGGTTAGGTTAGGTTAGGTTAGGTTAGGTTAGGTTAGGTTAGGTTAGGTTAGGTTAGGTTAGGTTAGGTTAGGTTAGGTTAGGTTAGGTTAGGTTAGGTTAGGTTAGGTTAGGTTAGGTTAGGTTAGGTTAGGTTAGGTTAGGTTAGGTTAGGTTAGGTTAGGTTAGGTTAGGTTAGGTTAGGTTAGGTTAGGTTAGGTTAGGTTAGGTTAGGTTAGGTTAGGTTAGGTTAGGTTAGGTTAGGTTAGGTTAGGTTAGGTTAGGTTAGGTTAGGTTAGGTTAGGTTAGGTTAGGTTAGGTTAGGTTAGGTTAGGTTAGGTTAGGTTAGGTTAGGTTAGGTTAGGTTAGGTTAGGTTAGGTTAGGTTAGGTTAGGTTAGGTTAGGTTAGGTTAGGTTAGGTTAGGTTAGGTTAGGTTAGGTTAGGTTAGGTTAGGTTAGGTTAGGTTAGGTTAGGTTAGGTTAGGTTAGGTTAGGTTAGGTTAGGTTAGGTTAGGTTAGGTTAGGTTAGGTTAGGTTAGGTTAGGTTAGGTTAGGTTAGGTTAGGTTAGGTTAGGTTAGGTTAGGTTAGGTTAGGTTAGGTTAGGTTAGGTTAGGTTAGGTTAGGTTAGGTTAGGTTAGGTTAGGTTAGGTTAGGTTAGGTTAGGTTAGGTTAGGTTAGGTTAGGTTAGGTTAGGTTAGGTTAGGTTAGGTTAGGTTAGGTTAGGTTAGGTTAGGTTAGGTTAGGTTAGGTTAGGTTAGGTTAGGTTAGGTTAGGTTAGGTTAGGTTAGGTTAGGTTAGGTTAGGTTAGGTTAGGTTAGGTTAGGTTAGGTTAGGTTAGGTTAGGTTAGGTTAGGTTAGGTTAGGTTAGGTTAGGTTAGGTTAGGTTAGGTTAGGTTAGGTTAGGTTAGGTTAGGTTAGGTTAGGTTAGGTTAGGTTAGGTTAGGTTAGGTTAGGTTAGGTTAGGTTAGGTTAGGTTAGGTTAGGTTAGGTTAGGTTAGGTTAGGTTAGGTTAGGTTAGGTTAGGTTAGGTTAGGTTAGGTTAGGTTAGGTTAGGTTAGGTTAGGTTAGGTTAGGTTAGGTTAGGTTAGGTTAGGTTAGGTTAGGTTAGGTTAGGTTAGGTTAGGTTAGGTTAGGTTAGGTTAGGTTAGGTTAGGTTAGGTTAGGTTAGGTTAGGTTAGGTTAGGTTAGGTTAGGTTAGGTTAGGTTAGGTTAGGTTAGGTTAGGTTAGGTTAGGTTAGGTTAGGTTAGGTTAGGTTAGGTTAGGTTAGGTTAGGTTAGGTTAGGTTAGGTTAGGTTAGGTTAGGTTAGGTTAGGTTAGGTTAGGTTAGGTTAGGTTAGGTTAGGTTAGGTTAGGTTAGGTTAGGTTAGGTTAGGTTAGGTTAGGTTAGGTTAGGTTAGGTTAGGTTAGGTTAGGTTAGGTTAGGTTAGGTTAGGTTAGGTTAGGTTAGGTTAGGTTAGGTTAGGTTAGGTTAGGTTAGGTTAGGTTAGGTTAGGTTAGGTTAGGTTAGGTTAGGTTAGGTTAGGTTAGGTTAGGTTAGGTTAGGTTAGGTTAGGTTAGGTTAGGTTAGGTTAGGTTAGGTTAGGTTAGGTTAGGTTAGGTTAGGTTAGGTTAGGTTAGGTTAGGTTAGGTTAGGTTAGGTTAGGTTAGGTTAGGTTAGGTTAGGTTAGGTTAGGTTAGGTTAGGTTAGGTTAGGTTAGGTTAGGTTAGGTTAGGTTAGGTTAGGTTAGGTTAGGTTAGGTTAGGTTAGGTTAGGTTAGGTTAGGTTAGGTTAGGTTAGGTTAGGTTAGGTTAGGTTAGGTTAGGTTAGGTTAGGTTAGGTTAGGTTAGGTTAGGTTAGGTTAGGTTAGGTTAGGTTAGGTTAGGTTAGGTTAGGTTAGGTTAGGTTAGGTTAGGTTAGGTTAGGTTAGGTTAGGTTAGGTTAGGTTAGGTTAGGTTAGGTTAGGTTAGGTTAGGTTAGGTTAGGTTAGGTTAGGTTAGGTTAGGTTAGGTTAGGTTAGGTTAGGTTAGGTTAGGTTAGGTTAGGTTAGGTTAGGTTAGGTTAGGTTAGGTTAGGTTAGGTTAGGTTAGGTTAGGTTAGGTTAGGTTAGGTTAGGTTAGGTTAGGTTAGGTTAGGTTAGGTTAGGTTAGGTTAGGTTAGGTTAGGTTAGGTTAGGTTAGGTTAGGTTAGGTTAGGTTAGGTTAGGTTAGGTTAGGTTAGGTTAGGTTAGGTTAGGTTAGGTTAGGTTAGGTTAGGTTAGGTTAGGTTAGGTTAGGTTAGGTTAGGTTAGGTTAGGTTAGGTTAGGTTAGGTTAGGTTAGGTTAGGTTAGGTTAGGTTAGGTTAGGTTAGGTTAGGTTAGGTTAGGTTAGGTTAGGTTAGGTTAGGTTAGGTTAGGTTAGGTTAGGTTAGGTTAGGTTAGGTTAGGTTAGGTTAGGTTAGGTTAGGTTAGGTTAGGTTAGGTTAGGTTAGGTTAGGTTAGGTTAGGTTAGGTTAGGTTAGGTTAGGTTAGGTTAGGTTAGGTTAGGTTAGGTTAGGTTAGGTTAGGTTAGGTTAGGTTAGGTTAGGTTAGGTTAGGTTAGGTTAGGTTAGGTTAGGTTAGGTTAGGTTAGGTTAGGTTAGGTTAGGTTAGGTTAGGTTAGGTTAGGTTAGGTTAGGTTAGGTTAGGTTAGGTTAGGTTAGGTTAGGTTAGGTTAGGTTAGGTTAGGTTAGGTTAGGTTAGGTTAGGTTAGGTTAGGTTAGGTTAGGTTAGGTTAGGTTAGGTTAGGTTAGGTTAGGTTAGGTTAGGTTAGGTTAGGTTAGGTTAGGTTAGGTTAGGTTAGGTTAGGTTAGGTTAGGTTAGGTTAGGTTAGGTTAGGTTAGGTTAGGTTAGGTTAGGTTAGGTTAGGTTAGGTTAGGTTAGGTTAGGTTAGGTTAGGTTAGGTTAGGTTAGGTTAGGTTAGGTTAGGTTAGGTTAGGTTAGGTTAGGTTAGGTTAGGTTAGGTTAGGTTAGGTTAGGTTAGGTTAGGTTAGGTTAGGTTAGGTTAGGTTAGGTTAGGTTAGGTTAGGTTAGGTTAGGTTAGGTTAGGTTAGGTTAGGTTAGGTTAGGTTAGGTTAGGTTAGGTTAGGTTAGGTTAGGTTAGGTTAGGTTAGGTTAGGTTAGGTTAGGTTAGGTTAGGTTAGGTTAGGTTAGGTTAGGTTAGGTTAGGTTAGGTTAGGTTAGGTTAGGTTAGGTTAGGTTAGGTTAGGTTAGGTTAGGTTAGGTTAGGTTAGGTTAGGTTAGGTTAGGTTAGGTTAGGTTAGGTTAGGTTAGGTTAGGTTAGGTTAGGTTAGGTTAGGTTAGGTTAGGTTAGGTTAGGTTAGGTTAGGTTAGGTTAGGTTAGGTTAGGTTAGGTTAGGTTAGGTTAGGTTAGGTTAGGTTAGGTTAGGTTAGGTTAGGTTAGGTTAGGTTAGGTTAGGTTAGGTTAGGTTAGGTTAGGTTAGGTTAGGTTAGGTTAGGTTAGGTTAGGTTAGGTTAGGTTAGGTTAGGTTAGGTTAGGTTAGGTTAGGTTAGGTTAGGTTAGGTTAGGTTAGGTTAGGTTAGGTTAGGTTAGGTTAGGTTAGGTTAGGTTAGGTTAGGTTAGGTTAGGTTAGGTTAGGTTAGGTTAGGTTAGGTTAGGTTAGGTTAGGTTAGGTTAGGTTAGGTTAGGTTAGGTTAGGTTAGGTTAGGTTAGGTTAGGTTAGGTTAGGTTAGGTTAGGTTAGGTTAGGTTAGGTTAGGTTAGGTTAGGTTAGGTTAGGTTAGGTTAGGTTAGGTTAGGTTAGGTTAGGTTAGGTTAGGTTAGGTTAGGTTAGGTTAGGTTAGGTTAGGTTAGGTTAGGTTAGGTTAGGTTAGGTTAGGTTAGGTTAGGTTAGGTTAGGTTAGGTTAGGTTAGGTTAGGTTAGGTTAGGTTAGGTTAGGTTAGGTTAGGTTAGGTTAGGTTAGGTTAGGTTAGGTTAGGTTAGGTTAGGTTAGGTTAGGTTAGGTTAGGTTAGGTTAGGTTAGGTTAGGTTAGGTTAGGTTAGGTTAGGTTAGGTTAGGTTAGGTTAGGTTAGGTTAGGTTAGGTTAGATTAGGTTAGGTTAGGTTAGGTTAGGTTAGGTTAGGTTAGGTTAGGTTAGGTTAGGTTAGGTTAGGTTAGGTTAGGTTAGGTTAGGTTAGGTTAGGTTAGGTTAGGTTAGGTTAGGTTAGGTTAGGTTAGGTTAGGTTAGGTTAGGTTAGGTTAGGTTAGGTTAGGTTAGGTTAGGTTAGGTTAGGTTAGGTTAGGTTAGGTTAGGTTAGGTTAGGTTAGGTTAGGTTAGGTTAGGTTAGGTTAGGTTAGGTTAGGTTAGGTTAGGTTAGGTTAGGTTAGGTTAGGTTAGGTTAGGTTAGGTTAGGTTAGGTTAGGTTAGGTTAGGTTAGGTTAGGTTAGGTTAGGTTAGGTTAGGTTAGGTTAGGTTAGGTTAGGTTAGGTTAGGTTAGGTTAGGTTAGGTTAGGTTAGGTTAGGTTAGGTTAGGTTAGGTTAGGTTAGGTTAGGTTAGGTTAGGTTAGGTTAGGTTAGGTTAGGTTAGGTTAGGTTAGGTTAGGTTAGGTTAGGTTAGGTTAGGTTAGGTTAGGTTAGGTTAGGTTAGGTTAGGTTAGGTTAGGTTAGGTTAGGTTAGGTTAGGTTAGGTTAGGTTAGGTTAGGTTAGGTTAGGTTAGGTTAGGTTAGGTTAGGTTAGGTTAGGTTAGGTTAGGTTAGGTTAGGTTAGGTTAGGTTAGGTTAGGTTAGGTTAGGTTAGGTTAGGTTAGGTTAGGTTAGGTTAGGTTAGGTTAGGTTAGGTTAGGTTAGGTTAGGTTAGGTTAGGTTAGGTTAGGTTAGGTTAGGTTAGGTTAGGTTAGGTTAGGTTAGGTTAGGTTAGGTTAGGTTAGGTTAGGTTAGGTTAGGTTAGGTTAGGTTAGGTTAGGTTAGGTTAGGTTAGGTTAGGTTAGGTTAGGTTAGGTTAGGTTAGGTTAGGTTAGGTTAGGTTAGGTTAGGTTAGGTTAGGTTAGGTTAGGTTAGGTTAGGTTAGGTTAGGTTAGGTTAGGTTAGGTTAGGTTAGGTTAGGTTAGGTTAGGTTAGGTTAGGTTAGGTTAGGTTAGGTTAGGTTAGGTTAGGTTAGGTTAGGTTAGGTTAGGTTAGGTTAGGTTAGGTTAGGTTAGGTTAGGTTAGGTTAGGTTAGGTTAGGTTAGGTTAGGTTAGGTTAGGTTAGGTTAGGTTAGGTTAGGTTAGGTTAGGTTAGGTTAGGTTAGGTTAGGTTAGGTTAGGTTAGGTTAGGTTAGGTTAGGTTAGGTTAGGTTAGGTTAGGTTAGGTTAGGTTAGGTTAGGTTAGGTTAGGTTAGGTTAGGTTAGGTTAGGTTAGGTTAGGTTAGGTTAGGTTAGGTTAGGTTAGGTTAGGTTAGGTTAGGTTAGGTTAGGTTAGGTTAGGTTAGGTTAGGTTAGGTTAGGTTAGGTTAGGTTAGGTTAGGTTAGGTTAGGTTAGGTTAGGTTAG